>JAXQQM020059834.1:0-45535 GCA_034641835.2 Pinus albicaulis | reverse complement strand
TTTTGTGCATGATTTTTCACATGATTTTTGGCACGATGGTTTTCTGACCATGGTATTTTGTAGATTTGATAAAGGGAACTACAGTTTTGTTCTAATCAACGGTTAATGGATTGGGGTTTATGAATGCTTCAACATGTATATATATATATATATATATATATATATATATATATATATATATATATATATATATATATATATATCTGTGTGTGTGTGTGTGTGTCTGTGTGTGTGTGTATGTTGTAACACTAAAAGGAATAAAATGAAAAATCAAGCTGGTCGTCCCGATTTGTAATCCAAGGGAAAATCTCTGTGTTTATCTGTTTTATGTTTTATGCTCTCGCTATTGTTTATTTTCTGTTATAAGATTCATGTGTAGATAATTTCTGTTCAGGGTTAAAACCTACATTGGCGACAAAAAATAAGGTCTCTGTCATGGGAAAAGGTACAGTAAGTTTTTTGACAAAGAAAGGAGGAGGACGATCCATATCAGATGTTTACTATGTGCTTGGTATGAAGTGTAACCACTTGAGCATTGGACAACCCATTCAAAAGGCGTGCAATGTTTTCTTTGAAGATGATGCATGTACCATCATGGATAAACCACCAAGCAATCAATGCATTACATAAGTGAAGATGAAAAGGAACAAAATGTTCCCTCTCAAGATGAGAGAAAATTTGAAGAAAGGAGTTGAAATGGCAGCAGTGACATAAGAGACATTCCAAAGAGATGCAAAAGATGAAAATTGGTTTTGGCATTTGAGATTTGGATATTTCAACTTTGGATTTCTGAATTTGTTACATAGGAAAGGAATGGAAAAGGGATTACCATTGATTGAGAATTTGGACAGCCTATGTGAAGGTTGCATCTTGGGCAAACAACACAGAGAAAGCTCTCCATCAGGAAAGAGCATAAGGGCAAACACACCGTTAGAAATTGTCCATTTAGATTTGTGTGGATCAATGCAGACACCATCATTAGCAAGCAGCCACTATATGCTGACTTTTATTGATGATTACACAAGAAAAACTTGGATGTATTTCTTGAAATATAAAAGTGAAGTGTTTGAGAAATTCTACCACTTTAAGGCTCTTGTAGAGAAACAAAGTGGGAAACATATTAAGGTCTTAAGAACTGATAGAGTAGGTGAGTATATCTCAAAATAATTTCTACCTTTTCGCGGAGAAAATGGCATACACAAGCAATTTACAGCAAGGTATACACCATAGAAAAATGGAGTTGTTGAAAGAAAAAATAGAACCATCATGGACATGGTAAGAAGTATGCTGAAGGAAAAACATTTGCCAAATTAATATTGGGTTGATGCTGTACATTGTGCAGCATACATCTTGAATAAATGCCAACTAAAGCTGTAATGAAGAAAGTTCCAGAAGAAGCATGGAGTGGCATAAAACAAGGTGTCACCCACATGCCATTTTTTTGTTGTGTGGCTTATGCACACATTCGAGATCAGTTGAGGAAGAAGTTGGATAGTAAGGGAGAGAAGTGCATATTTATTGGATACAATAAAGAATCCAAGGCATACAGGTTTTATAACCCATCCACAAAGAAGTTTTTTATAAGCAGAGATGTGCAATAAGGAAGAAGCTTGGGATGGAAGCACTGAGAAAACAATGAATGTGAAGAGTTGTTTGTCTCATGATGATAATGAGGAAGAGATGGCTGAAATACATCCCTCATGAGCAGCACCACCTCCACCAACGCAAGGAAAACAGAGGACACAATAAACAGGTATGAGAAAACCCTTGAGAAGTGATAACAATGCTTTTCCAAGCACACCACAGGGAGAATATTTGAATACTTCTACAATCACAAGTACACCAAGGGAAAGAGGGACTAGATTCAGAAGTTTCAATGAAATGTATGAGAAAGAGGAAAAAAATGAATGTATGAACTCTTTGTTTGCATTATATTGTCATGTAGATGATCCTATTCATTTTGAAGAAGCAGTGAAGGATAAGAAATGGATAGATTCTATGGATGAAGAAATGAATGCAATAGAGAAAGATAAAACACGGGAATTAAATGATCTCCCAAAAGGCAAAGAAGTCATTGGAGTAAAATGGGTCTACAAGGCCAAAACCAATGCTGAAGGTAAGATTGAAAGGCACAAGGCCAGACTTGTTGTCAAAGGCTACAAGCAACAACAAGGAAGAGATTATGAAGAAAATTTTGCACAGGTTGCAAGAATGGAAACAGTAAGAGTAGTGTTTTCCATAGCAACACAACATAAGTGGAAGGTTTATCAAATGGATGTGAAAATCATCATTCCTAAATGGAGTATTGATGGAAGAGGTTTATGTTGAATAACGTCTGGGATATGAGAAAGAAGGCCAAGAGCACAAAGTTTGCAGATTGAAGAAATCTCTTTATGGGTTGAAACAAGCACCAAGAGCATGGTATAGTATGATAGATGCCTATCTACTGGAAAATGGGTTTGAGAAATGTGAAGGATAACCCACATTATACATCAAGGAGAAAGATGGTAAGATGTTGATTGTTGTTTTGTATGTTGATGATGCGATATTCACAGGTAATGATGCTTACCTCATTGAGAATTTTAAATCAGTCACGAAGGATAAATTTGAGATGACTGATATGGGATTGTTGAAATACTTCTTATGAATAGAAGTAGAGAAAAATAAAAATAATTTTTTTATCTCTCATGCTGAATATGTAAATGAAGTTTTGGAAAGATTTAACATGCAGGATTACAAGGCATCAATTACTCCTACAGTGATGGGATTGAAACTCAGAAAAGATGACAACAACAAGGATTTTGATCCAAGCTTGTACAAGAGCATAGTTTGCAGCCTCATGTATTTGACTGCAACTAGGCCAGACATTATGCATGCTGTGAGTTTAATTTCTAGATTTATGGAGAGGCCAAATGAGGCACATTTTCAAGCAACAAAAATAATTCTGAGGTATGTGAAAGGAACAAAAAGGTATGGTATTTTATATACTACTTCAGAAAATTCTAAGTTGATTGGATATACTGATAGTGATTGGACTGGAAGTATAGATGACCGGAAAAACACCTCTTGTTATGTTTTTCATATGGGTTCATGAGCCATTTCATGGGATTCCAAGAAATAGCCAATTATGGCTTTATCTATAGCACAGGCGGAGTATGTGCCAGCTAGAACAACATGTCAAGCAGTTTGGATGAGGAGAATGTTGAGGAGTTTGTGTCATGAATAGGTAATAGGAACGACAATTTATTGTGATAATAGCTCAACAATAGCATTTTCAAAGAATTTAGTGTTTCACAAGAGCACGAAACACATTGATGCCAAGTATTACTACATCAAGGAGCTAGTGAAGAATGGTGAAATTGTTTTGAAGCATTGTAGAATAGAGGAGCGGTTTGCAGACATTTTAAAAAAACCATTGCTGCAGAAGAGTTTTAATTATTTGAGAAAGTGTTTGGGTATGGAAGAAAACCCAGCAGTTGAATTTAAGGGAGAGTATTGATTTTTTAAATCAAACTACTGTATATCCGAAGGACAAAGGAAGCAAAAGCTCATAAATTTTTGTTTGAACATGCACCCAACCCTGAAATTTAATTTCTGATGTAAAACCTGCAAGTTAACAATTTTGATTATGGGTCGTAGCCCTATTTTGCAAATTATATTTTGTGGTTTTGAACCACACTATCTTTGGCTTCAATGCTCACCATGTTGCGCCTTCATAACTTCACCAACCACAGTTACTTTGTGCCATTATTTGTTTTACCGCCAATTTTTCTGTTTGAACGAGCCCATGTCACGGAGGTCCTCCATTGCCAGCATTGCAACCGCGGCGTCCACCATTAGCCAATCAAATGGGCATCGCATAGTTTGGATGCCAACGTCACCAGTCCTTTACCGACGCAAAGAACTGGACCCACTGCCAAGTCACAGGATGTGTGGACCAATCAAATCTTATAGCAAAGTTTTGAGGGTGACGTCGCAAGGCAAAATTGGTATGCGATAATTTTATACAAAGGTGCTTAGTTTTTGTTTTGAAATTCGGGGGTCCCACCTCCGACCAATTGGAGAGCGATCGCATGGATTTGGTGCTTGACGTTAGCAGGACAATTTGGTATGCGATAATTTTTTGCAATGGAGTTTAATTTAGTGTTTGACATCAGCGATAGAGGTCTTAGACTTAGGTTTAATTTTCATTGTTTTAATATGGTCGCACACCTGTTTTAATTAAAATTCCTTCTTTGACTTAAAACAAATATATGTATGTTGTAAAATATATATTATAAACATTATCAAATGTTTATCATATAAATATATATATATATATATATATATATATATATATATATATATATAAGTTTAGATTTATTTTTGTAATGCCCTATAAAAAAAAGGGCCCAAACAAAAAGAGTGTGATGTATTATTTTGTAATGCCCGAAGGCTAAAAAAAAAAAACATAATGTGTGTGTATTTTTAAAAGGACAGTGACAGGTATTGTATGTAGATTGTGAGCACAGTAGTGTGGAATTTAAAAAAAAAGAAGCGAGGAGAGGCAGAAGAAAGAGTGTGAAGCACTGTGTGTGCAATTTTTTTTTGTAAGAGATAGAGAGGAAATTTGAGAAACACTGCATGTGAAGCAATTTCCATTTTTGTAATCTCTCTTACCAGAAAGAATATGAGTTTGTCAGTTTGTAACAGGATTTTTATCTTAATGAAATAGTTTGTTTTAAAACTATCTCTGTCTAGCAAATTTCTAATGAATTCTCTGTGTTGAGAAATTCTTTTATTCCTCTGTGTGTTTTGGAATATTCAAAAATTCCAACACAAAAATCATGGCATGTAACTTGAAGAGATATTTCCCCATACAACATGCTCTAATAAGGTAAAAATGCATAAATGAAAATTTTTAGATTTATTGGCAATAATGCCTCTTTTCCCTCTCAATATAGCTTCACAAATCAACGCATATATAAAGAATGGAATGGTATTCTCATATAAGAACAACATAGCTCCAATCCCTTTTGGTGGTAACGAAGGGGGAAATTATTAATGTCATTCTATGGATTCTATGGGGTTTATGTTGAATTTTAACTTCAACTGCAACAACGCAGAGAAGGACAAACGCTACAGGAATTTGTCTGGAGCACACCATCCAGAAATTAAAATCTGCATTTAATTAAACCTGCAAGTTGTTTTTTAATGGCTCTGCAGCAGCTGCTTGAACATTGAAGACACTGTGGTTCTAAATCACGCAACATAGCTTTGAGATCTTAACAGTCAACTCGGGTTTAAAACTCCACCTACCACATTCAAAGCTCAGAAATCTACCCGCCAGTTTTTACCACATGGCATTGCATGATTCGTTCAGGTTTCGCTTGGCTCATTCACGCAGTTGGAGAAACCAGACCCGAAAATTATTAGGGTGGATTTAATTTGAAATTCACGTCACAATCTGGGTGACGTCAGCAGGGCATTTTTGGCACCCGAAATCAATTCTCAATCCAGTTGAATGTTTTTTGAAGTCCGACAGAAAAGGTTTCATGAAGGTTTTTGAATAAGTTTGATAAAGATTTTTTTGGTTACGTCTTATGTTTTACATATCACGAAGTGTAAAGGTTTTCAAAACCTTTGGTGTATTATGCTCTCGAATATAATATATGCATTGTAATATATATATATATTATAATTTTTTTTAATATTTATAATATATATATAAATAGTGTTTCATTTTAGTAGTTATGTTCTGGAAAGTTTTAAAAGGCCCGAAAGGAAAAAAAAAGAAAAGGGACGTGAATGTAATTCTTTTTGTAATTTTTTTATTAAAAAAAAAACACAGAATGTTGTTGAGCAGTATATAAAAAAGTGAAAGAAAGATTGTATGTTTTTAAGTTTTTACACACAACAAAGTGTAAAAGTTTGAATTGCACAGTAGTGTGTTTATTTTTATTGAAGAGTGAACAGAGTATTTTCTGTGTGAGACAGAGAAGAGTTTTGTTTGGCGTTGTGTCTTATAACAGTCCATCATTTTTTAATCCCTCTTAGAGGAAGAAGTTTTTTTTATTGTAATAGATTTTTATAGTGAATGAAATAGAATTTTTCAGTGTTGAACTCTGTCTCCTGTGAGTGAAATTTTAATATTTTCTCTGTGTTGAAGAGGGGAGTTTTATTCTCCATTTATTATTCTGGAATTTTCAAATATTCCAACATGGTATCAGAGCTAGTCCAGGCTCTTTGAATATCAAAGAAGCTGAAGGAAAGGAGTTCTTTGTTGCAGCAGCTTCTCCAGCAGTGTGAAGACTCAGGCAAAAAGAATCCAAAGGTATTTCTCTATACAGTTCTTGTGTTACTGTTGCAAAACAGTCAGTTAATTTTAAAATACATAGTCAAGTGTTTTGAATCATAGTTAAGAGTGCCGAATGGTTGGAGCCAGCACTGGTATGGGTATGGGAAATATCCATCTCCCAATGTTTAATGGGAAAAATTATGACTACTGGTCAATAACTATGAGAGCTTTATTTGTCTCCCAAGACTTATGGGAATTTGTTGAGGAAGGCTTTGAAGAGCCAACAGATGTAGAAGAGTTTAAGATGTTAACTCAGGCAGGAAGAGAACTGTTGAAGAGCAATAAGAAGAAAGACTCCAAATCTATTTTCTTTTTGTATCAAGCAGTGCATGAGAGTGTGTTTTCGAGGATAGTAGCAGCCAAGAGATCTAGAGAAGCATGGGAAACTCTCAAGACAGCCTATGAAGGCATGGAAAATGTGAAGACAGTAAAACTTCAGTTGCTGAGGAGAGACTTTGAGACTCTCTGTATGAAAGAGTCAGATACTATTGACTCATTCTTCACTCATGTGATTGGAATGGTCACACAAATAAGATCTCATGGATAGACTCTTGAAGACAAGAGGATTGTGGAAAAACTCTTGAGAAGTTTACCCTCAAGATTTGATGTGATTGTCACCACCATAGAGGAGACTAAGGATCTCACAAAGTTTTCAGTGGATGAACTACGTGCATCACTGATGACCCATGAACAAAGATTGGGTAGAAGTGAAAACTCATCTCTTGAACATGCCTTTAAGACCAGATGTATTTCGGAAGAGGAAGAGGGCAAGGCAGATGAAACAAAAGAGGAAGAGGCAGAAGCCAAAGTAGAGGTGGAAGGAACAGTCCTTCACATTCACATGGAAGGTGCAACAGTCAAAATCATAGCCACAGTCAAGTCAGTAGCCAGAAGAGTGGTCAGCAGAATGCTCAAGGAGAGAGGTATGATAAGTCCAATGTCCAATGTCACTATTGTAAAAAATATGGTCATTATGCTAATGAATGTAGAAAGAAGCAGCATGATGTGGGAAATAGAACTAGTGCAAATTTCACTACAGAAAATCTCAGCCAAGATAATTTGTTTTTAGCTTGTAATATTCCTGAAGAAAAGAATGAAGACTTATGGTTTCTAGACTCCGATTGCAGTAACCATATGACATGGAATATAGCAATGTTTTCTATGTTAGATGAGAGTGTGAAGTCACAAGTCACACTAGGAACTGATAGCAAATTTTCTGTTATGGGAAAAGGGATTGTAAATGTTTTAGCAAGGAAAGGTGAAAATAAATCCATAACAGATGTTTATTATGTTCCAGGAATGAAGTGTAACCTCTTAAGTATTGGACAGCTTGTCCATAAGGGGTATAATGTATTTTGTGAGGATGATGTTTGTACCATCATGGACAAACCACCCAGCAAAAGATGTATTGCTAAAGTAAAGATGACAAGGAACAGGATGTTCCTTCTCAGAATGAGAGCATATTTGAAGAATGGTGAAGAGAAAGCAACAGTGGCACACGAGACTTTTCAAAGCGAACTTGTTAGAGTCGGTCCTTACAGCCCTCCGTCAGAGATCATTTCGCTTTTTGCATATCATTTTTAGGTGTCTCGCTCGTTCCACTTCGTTGCATTTCGCTAGGGGCATGCCATTGACTGACGAGGGGGTCTGGTTGTCTTGTGTTTCCTCATGCTTGTACCTGTAGGGCTAATTAAAATTCCACAAAAATCACTGAAGTTCAGGTCACTTCATTCGTGGTCATAAATGATTAGTTTCGTCAAAAAGAGTCTTTAGTCCTAGAGTCTAGGGTTTTCAGTCTTTGCATACATGTGATAAAAGCCCGTAGGCCATGAGGCTGGTTTCAAAAGATTCTCATTTCATATTTTTTATTCTCAACAACATTTGAAGACATTTCTAGTCCAAAACTCTGTTTTGGAGCTAGAAATTGTCAAATTTCATTTTTCGTAATAATTGTGTATTTGTTTCATCATAAGAAGTTTGAAGGCAGCCTCTGATCTTTGCCAGAGCTAAATGCCAAATCCCTGAAAAACAACCAAGTGTCATCAGTCCAAGACTCAGAAAAATAATGAAAAGCCAAAGGACAACATTATATTAAGTGATCAAATGACAAAGTGCCAAACATTATAAAAGTGGGTTATGGAGTGAATTTAAAATCAAATCTGATTGTTATGAGATATTTTTCTACACATATAAGCCATGGAAGACAACTCATTTGCAAAAATTCCCAAGGCAGAGCTCGAATTGGTGAGTTGAGGGGCGCAAACTTGTTTTCAACCGTAGACCTGAGTGTGGAAGCAAGCATTTGGCAGAGGAGGCGCGCTACTCACAAGAGAGAGGCACACAGCATAGCCTCCCCACTCAGAATTTACAAGCGCGCTATGCACATGCAGCGCGCTACACACTGGGTAAGAGCGCTACGCATATAGTCTCAGAGCCAAATTTTTTTGCCCTTACGTCCAGTTTCATGCAAAACGCCTCAATCGGCTTGCAAGTAGGTTCTTCACGATTGTTAAGTGATTTTTGAACATGATTGTGGTGTTTTCAAAGTGGGGAAACAAGTATTTGATGAGGAGAAATGTGTAAACCCTATGTTTATTTCAAATTCATTTCTTAGGGTTTTGAAAGATATGTTGATAGTCTTGTGAAGGGTTTGCAAACTTGTGTGGTTGATATATATGCTCATGCCTATATTGTCTGTGGCGCCCCTGCTCATTATTTACATCATCCTCACACCCGTTCTTTGCCATTACATCACTGCTGTCACTATGATTGCCATCGTCATTTCAACACTGCTCATTATTCATGTTTTCACATAGTCTCATTTTCACTTGTCCATATCCTCCATTGACATTGTCGAAACACTGCTGTCATTGCTATTATCTCACTATGGTTATTGTCACATTTTTTTTCATTCTCCATTGACGAACAGAGTCCCGTATCCACTGCTCCCTTGACAAATCTAAACTACCATTGCAAAGGCTGTACACTACATTACACTTTTTTACTCATTTGTCAAATTCCCTTGTGATCAAAGCAGTGACTGTTTTTATGCCAATCCACTTGACAGAGCCATCACCACTGTGGCTTGTTTTCCTATGATACTTTGATACATATGTGACATATTTGGGTTTTGAGCATACATTGAAACTTTTGTCTTCACTACACCTATATCAACATACATATTGCAGACATCTTGTTTTCAAAGCCATGTCAGAGACGGATTTAGTTTATGAGCAGGAGTATGACAGTGATTCCACAGCAGAGGGTAATGTGCCACGGAGGTCTCACAAAAGTGGAAAAGGTGGTAAGCATCTTAGGGAGGAGCCTACTTCTTTGGCTCAATTGCAGGCTTGCCCACTTGCAATGGATTGTTTTCAGCGTCAGTCATGTTTCCAATACTGTGATATGATTTCACAAACCTAGCATCATCGTGAACTAGCTCGTCTATTTGTTCTACATTTACATGATGACCGTGTAAACCTCACCAGAGTAGATTTCATTCTGTCACCAGAGACTATTGCTCAGGCCACCGGGATACCAAATATAGGATAGGAATGGAACAAACGTCAGCAATTAGAGAAATTCCACTATGAGCCATACATCAAACCTGGGTTTATGAGGCACCTGAGCAGGGTTTTTCCTTTCAGATTCCTGAAGGATGAGTTTGCACCATTAATGAAACTCATCATTTGGTATTTCAGTTGCGAGTGCAGATTCTCGCGTCTCTATGCGTACCATGTCCATTTTTTGATGCATTTCACGAGGGTACGTATGATGAACATTCCATACTTCATGTATCGCAACATAGAGAGGATGATGATTTTTGTACATAAGAAGACCCCAGCACAGCAGCATAGAAGTATATATCATTACGCGCTGATCAAGATCGTAGTGGTACATCAGTTGACACAGCAGGGCATTACTTGGGAGGATTTCATCTCCCGTGACTTCTTCACAGCGCCACAGCCGCCTCCCGAGGTAGTTCATGATGAGAGAGAGCCTTCACATCAGCCGGACATCCCTGAGATCGAGCATATCAGTGCTCCATTGTATGTGACATACCAGCGAGGCCACAGGGCCTTATTTGCAGCTACACGATGAGTACTATCTCCACCCGGGGTGGAAGGGGTCTCGTTGACTTCATCAGCAGCGCGAGTATTATCTCCACTAAGGGTGGAAGGGGTCTCACCTTCTTCTTCAGCACAAGTACAGATTCAGGACAGAGGCAAGAGGCCTATGCATGATGAGGGCCCATCAGGTGGTCGAGACACTGATTTCACATTCATCGATGTTGATGCGAGCTCACCTAGCTCGAAACTGAAAGAGATCATCCAGGAGAAAAAGGCCGAGAATGACACGCTGAAAGAGAAATTGCAGAGGGCTCAGTGGGTGATAAACTACCTGGAGCAGCGTAACAAACAGCTAGAGGATGAGCACACACTTTTAGAGCTGCGGCGAATCCGTGAGGATCGACAATTGGCCCGGAAGAGACCTGGTGATATGACACCGGCTGATCGAGATTCTTGCCTCACGCATGTTAACATTCATCTGGAGAAATTTTTGGCAAAGGCCAATAGAGACAAAGACATGCTTCATCACATGAAAGGTCATTATTGGGCCTGCATGCACGTCTGCAAGGCAAAAATGAAGATTCTGAAAAGGAGGTTGAGCAGAGCACTAAAACGGCGAAAGAGGCCTGATCCACTCCGGATTTTGGCCAAGGCTTCATTGGCTGGTCATGATACATGATGGAGGGTATTCGTTCCGAATTTGAGAAAATTCGGAGAATTTTTTGTCATTTTGAAATATTTTGGTCTCAAAACAGATTTTTCAGCCATACGAGTAGCGCGTCGACGCGCTCGCTTATGATTGGGACACTTGCTGAAGGAAAAATTTATATTTTTGGGTTTTTCATGGTAAGTTATGCATGCTCCAGTATTTCCGAAGCATTTCATCAAGTTCTGGATGATCAAAAGGCCCAAAAACACCATGAAAACCACCTTGCTGCCACCTTTTGCACCAGCAGGAAGTACTTCTGGGAGAATTAAGTTTTGGAGGGGAAAATGAGCTCCAAATTGGGAAATTCCACTTGGGTTGGATAGCCAACATCTAGGGCTTTCCAACGAGCTATCATGAGCTCAATTTGGACTCTGGGAAGTGCCCCAAAAGCAGGCTGAAAGGCGCGCTATGCATATGGCTCAGGCGCTCTACGCATATAGATTTTTGGTCAATTTTTCACCTTCCAGCTCAGAATTTCGGCCAGTTGGTCCAGTTTTGCTTATGGATGTAATTTTTGAGTTATCTTGATGTAATATTATGGTTGGCATGTAACTTGGACTCATTTTTACCTATTCTAGATGATTCACTCCTAAAAAAGTAAAAATCAAGTGAAAGAATCAGTTTCCTTCCTTTTAGAGGCAAGTTGTTTGGCTGCCTATATTCTAGCTCCTTGTTTAGAATTAGTTGGAACTGCTCCTAGAAGGAGGAATTCGACCCCTAGAGGTGTGGGAAGGGGTTAGGAGGTCTATATGATGTAATTTTTGAGACATTCTACAGGTTGGACTCTTGGGAAACTTTTGGCACACTATTGTACATATTTTTCATATTTTGGCTAAGGAAAGATCAGAGGTTTTGCAGCACCTGTTGGGATTCTTGTGGCTTTCAGTTCTTGATGGTGTTTTCTCTCATTTTATTGTAAGTTATTTCATGTTTAATGTATTCCATTCCCTTCTTATGCTTCTGAAACTAAATGAATGAGTAAATGAGGTTGAATCCATTGATTTCAGTGCTCTGCCTTTGAATTTGTTTAGTTTTACATGTTTTCGCCTGTTTGAAGAGGATCCATGTTCACCCTTGCCCTCTTCAGCTCCTTGTCATTCTGATCCATCCATATACTCGATCAAAAGCATCAAGACTATTGCCTACCTCGCCCCAACTCGAATTCTGCAAAGATCTGGCCTTATCCCCGGACCCAAAATTGTTTTTCCCATTTTTTCAACAAAAAACCCAAAAAAAATCAAAATCAAACTTTCCTATCTCTTTACTAGCCTAAAATCAGTATTCATTATAAGTCATCTCAGCCCCTTTGAAGACCTTTTTCTGAGATAGACCCGGAGAGAGCCCTCTCCTGTCCTCGTAGGGCTAGCTACGAGGCTGAGCGTGGTTTGATGTAGCCTTGAGTTTTACCTTATTTCAGCCTAAGGTAGATTTGAGCGCTAACATAGTGGTGACCATACTAGGGAAGTCTTCCCCGGTAAAGGATGACAAAGTTCAGATCTGATCATTGATGGTGAACAACGGTCGGACACCGCAAGGATGAAATCATTCACCTGGTGACTTCATTCACTGAAAAATCCAGAAATCAATGCTTCATGGTGATTTCACTGCAGGCAGATCAGTAGTTTTAGAATTGTCAAGATGGACCAGATTGCAAGAAGATATGCTCCCATGAGCCGAGATCACATTCCATGTTTTCCGAATAAGATGCCCAAGGTAGATTGGTCAAGGAATCTGCCTACGTTTAATGATGATGGTAAGAAGGATGCTGCTTTACATCTAGTTAGATTTCACATGCATATTCGCAAGTTGAAGGTGGATTTTCCTGAAGATTTCTTGATGAAGATATTCCTGGCCACTCTGGAAGGTGAAGCCCAATCTTGGTATGAAAATTTGCCGCTGGCCTGTATTTACTGTTTAAAGGATTTTCATGCCCTGTTCATTGAAAGATATCAAACATCTTATCCATCGTTAAATTTAGTTCATGACTGTTGCAAACATGCTTCTACTTTTATTGAAAGCCTTGAGAAATATTATGAAGATGATAATTTCATGGATGATGAGATCATGGAAGCATTGTATGAGAATCCATTTCAGCAACATGAAGAGAACCTAGAGGATACCCATCAAGATGATCAGGAAATTTTGCAGCAGGATCAAGATCAAGTTAAAGAGTTCCATATGGTCAAAAGTGACAGAAAGTCTCATTTCATATATGCCCACGTAAGAAGACAACATGCTCGGAACTCAAGTTTCAATAGATAATTGTGATAATGTCCAACAAATGATTTCAGATCCAACATTCATATTATGCAATGACCAAGCATACCAGATCGAATCATGAAAAGGAGAGTTTGTCAAGTGAGATCATGTACGTAGTTTTTGGATCCAAATGTTTTCGCCCATCGTAACGTAGTCCGCATGAGGATGTAAAATCTCGGGCTCGCCCATGAAAAACAAGATGGGATCTTCATTCAAGTAAGTGAAACAGTTCCTTTGGATGAATTTATGGTAGATGATAGAGATATCATGTTTGAGCATTAAGAATCAGCTGAAGTTTCTTTCCTTATGATTGATAATGAAAATCTGGCTGTCCTATCATATGAAGATGACCTATCATATTTTCAGACTACAGAAGATCAGACCATTCAGGATTTCCATTCAGATTCTTCTTCATATGTTTCATGTGTTGAAATTTTTTTACAAGAGGAGATCTTCTCATCTACCTATTCAGAGTTTTTTGAAGCCCAGGGACATATTGTTACTGAAGTACATGATGAAGGAAGATCAGAATTAGAAGCAAAAGACACCTTGTTCTTTCACCATGAGGTAAATCTTCATGTTTTTCAGGATCCTCTGGCAGGTTTGTTGTAGTCAACAGTGAAGGTGTTTATTGCAGTGTTCAGTGATGAAGGAGACTGTGTCAATGTAACAGTTGGATGCCTGGGCATTGTTTATTGTCGATCAACAGACCAGACGGGAGAATCAATCAAGAAGGCATCCTATTGATTGGTTACACGGCATTATGATATAGTTTTATTGGTATATTTGTCTCAGAAGAAACATAAAGGTTATATACTCACATCAGTTTTAAGTTCAGGTCTTAGTCATTTTGAGTCATTTGTCGAGTTCGTTATCAGTCTTTTCAGTCAAGTTTCAGTCAATAAATGAGTCAAAATCTTGTGTGGTTTGTCGAAATAATGATTCCATTGCCCAATGGAAGGAGGCACTGTCTGCTCTTCCAAATATCTGTTGTTCTTGGAACCTCCACGGAGCTGGAATTACCATCCCCATTGGAGCTAATGTTAGACCTACCTACTTCATTCCTGCTTGGCCATTTCAGCTATCGAGAAAGGTTGGGTTGGTCAAACAAGATTCAATTGGATCTCGAGTTTGGCAGAGAAGATGTTCTCAAATGTTTCAATAACACCTACAAAGCGTAAGGGAGCTTTGATAAGTTTTCATTTCAGGAATGACATCGTCAATAATGCGAGATTGATTCTTCTTCAAAACCCCGTTTTGAAGAAGAAATCATCAGATGTGTTTTTGTAATAAATATGTAATTGGTCAAAACGTTTCAAGTTTTACAGCTCTTCAATGGCAGCAACTTAAACAGCTCCTATCCCTGCAAAAGAACAAACAGAAAAAAACATCATCAGCAAAGAGTCTGTTAGGATTTTTAGGTTTAGGGTTTTGACAATTTGGTTTGCAGAATGTTCAATAATGCCAAAGGCACGTAAGGAAGGTCGAAATATGTTTTCATGGGCAGTCATTTCTTGGGAGTTGGAGTTTACACACAGTCATGTCTGCAACTAAATCAACCACATTGCATTGATGGCTCCCAGCTCAATACGAGTAACTTTAAATATATAGCCACATGTCCAAATCCAAAAATATTCTGAAAAAATAAGAGAAAGCACCTCTGCAGACCGTTGAGCATGCCAAGAATGAGCTAACTCAGAGTCCTTTCACTTGAATTCCAGATGAAGCATGCAACAGTGGATATGAAAGGAGTATATATACACCCCTACAGGTTTCAGTTTGTATACCCAGTGAAAGTCTTTCGTGCTGTTCGAGGTGTTAGCATGTTTGAGCTCTCTGCCATTCTAGTGATTCTAGTCTTAATTTTGTATTGTAGCATCGTAGCAGTTCCTGTTGGGTTTCTCTTGTATGAGATAGTAACAATGGGAACACCACTGCTCTGTCTCCTAACTTTTCTTCACGACCCACTTCATATTTTCTGGAGAAGGAGCCCAGAAATGAAACATTGAGGCATGAATTTGAAGGAAGAATTGAGAATTCTACAGTTGAAGGTTTGGAAAAAATTGTGAGCAATGGAAATGGGGTTGTGCAATCTGGTAATTGTGATTTTTCTGTGGGTTCGTGGGTGTGGGACGATTCCTATCCCTATATGATTCTCGCAACTGCCCTTTCCTGGATGGAGGATTTCGATGCCAGAAGAATGGCAGGCCTGATAGTGATTACTTGAAATGGCGATGGCAGCCCTCTCACTGCGATCTCCCAAGCTATATAAACCATGGAAGACAAGTTATTTTCACAAGTTTCCAAAGCAAACACCGAATTGGTGAGTTGAGGGGCGCAAACTTGTTTTTGAAAGCTGTGGACCGGAGGTGGAAGTGTGCGCTACGCACAGAAGAGGGGAGGTGCGCGCTACGCGCAGAGAAGGCGCGCTACGCGTTGGGCCTCCCCAGCCTGTGTAAATTTACAAGCGCGCTACGCACTGGGTAAGAGCGCTACGCATATAGTCTTAGAGCCAAATTTTTTGCCCTTACGTCCAGTTTCATGCAAAATGCCTCAATCGGCTTGCAAGTAGGTTCTTCACGATTGTTAAGTGATTTTTGAACATGATTGTGGTGTTTTCAAAGTGGGGAAACAAGTATTTGATGAGGAGAAATGTGTAAACCCTATGTTTATTTCAAATTCATTTCTTAGGGTTTTGAAAGATATGTTGATAGTCTTGTGCAGGGTTTGCAAACTTGTGTGGTTGATATATATGCTCATGCCTATATTGTCTGTGGCGCCCCTGCTCATTATTTACATCATCCTCACACCCTTTCTTTGCCATTACATCACTGCTGTCACTATGATTGCCATCGTCATTTCAGCACTGCTCATTATTCATGTTTTCACATAGTCTCATTTTCACTTGTCCATATACTCCATTGACATTGTCGAAACACTGTTGTCATTGCTATTATCTCACCATGGTTATTGTCACATTGTTTTTCATTCTCCATTGACGAACAGAGTCCCGTATCCACTGCTCCCTTGACAAATCTAAACTACCATTGCAAAAGTTGTACACTACATTACACTTTTTTACTCATTTGTCAAATTCCCTTGTGATCAAAGCAGTGACTGTTTTTATGCCAATCCACTTGACAGAGCCATCACCATTGTGGCTTGTTTTCCTATGATACTTTGATACATATGTGACATATTTGGGTTTTGAGCATACATTGAAACTTTTGTCTTCACTACACCTATATCAACATACATATTGCAGACATCTTGTTTTCAAAGCCATGTCAGAGACGGATTCAGTTTATGAGCAGGAGTATGACAGTGATTCCACAGCAGAGGGTAATGTGCCACGAAGGTCTCACAAAAGTGGAAAAGGTGGTAAGCATCTCAGGGAGGAGCCTACTTCTTTGGCTCAATTGCAGGCTTGCCCTCTTGCATGGATTGTTTTCAGCATCAGTCATGTTTCCAATACTGTGAGATGATTTCACAAACCCAGCATCATCGTGAACTAGCTCGTCTATTTGTTCTACATTTACATGATGGCCGTGTAAACCTCGCCGGAGTAGATTTCATTCTGTCACCAAAGACTATTGCTCAGGCCACCGGGATACCAAATATAGGAGAGGAATGGAACAAACGTCAGCAGTTAGAGAAATTCCACTATGAGCCATACATCAAACCTGGGTTTATGAGGCACCTGAGCAGGGGTTTCCTTTCAGATTCCTGAAGGATGAGTTTGCACCATTCATGAAACTCATCATTCGGTATTTCAGTTGCGAGGGCAGATTCTCACGTCTCTATGCGTACCATGTCCGTTTGTTGATGCATTTCACGAGGGTACGTATGATGAACATTCCATACTTCATGTATCGCAACATAGAGAGGATGATGATTTTTGTACAGAATAAGACCCCAGCATAGCAGCATAGAAGTATATATCATTACGCGCTGATCAAGATCGTAGTGGTACATCATTTGACACAGCAGGGCATTACTTGGGAGGATTTCATCTCCCGTGACTTCTTCACAGCGCCACAGCCGCCTCCCGAGGTAGTTCATGATGAGGGAGAGCCTTCACACCAGCCTGACATTCCTGAGATCGAGCATATCAGTGCTCCATTGTATGTGACATACCAGCGAGGCCACAGGGCCTTATTTGCAGCTACACGACGAGTATTATCTCCACCCGGGGTGGAAGGGGTCTCGTTGACTCCATCAGCAGAGCAAGTATTATCTCCACATGATGTGGAAGGGGTCTCACCTTCTTCTTCAGCACAGGTACATATCCAGGACAGAGGCAAGAGGCCTATGCATGATGAGGGCCCTTCAGGAGGCCGGGACATTGATTTCACGATCATTGATGTTGATGCGAGCTCTCCTAGCTCGAAACCGAAAGAGATCATCTAGGAGAAAAAGGCCGAGAATGACATGCTGAAAGAGAAATTGCAGAGGGCTCGGTGGGTGATAAACTACCTGGAGCAGCGTAACAAACAGCTAGAGGATGAGCACACACTGTTAGAGTTGCGGCGAATCCGTGAGGATCGACAATTGGCCCGGAAGAGACCCGGTGATATGACACCGGCTGATCGAGATTCTTGCCTCACTCATGTTAACATCCATCTGGAGAAGTTTTTGGCAAAGGCCAATAGAGACAAAGACATGCTTCATCACATGAAAGGTCATTATTGGGCTCGCATGCATGTCTGCAAAGCAAAAATGAAGATTCTGAAGAGGAGGTTGAGCAGAGAACTAAAACGGCGGAAAAGGCCTGATCCACTTCGGATTTTGGCCGAGGCTTCATTGGCTGGGCATGATACATGATGGAGGTTCTTCGCTCCGAATTTGAGCAAATTCGGAGAAATTTTTGTCATTTTGAAATATTTTGGTCTCAAAACAGATTTTTCAGCTATACGAGTAGCGCGTCGACGCGCTCGCTTTTGATTGGGACACTTGCTGAAGGAAAAATTTATATTTTTGGGTTTTTCATGGTAAGTTATGCATGCTCAAGTATTTCCGAAGCATTTCATCAAGTTCTGGATGATCAAAAGGCCCAAAAACACCATGAAAACCACCTTGCTGCCACCTTTTGCACCAGCAGGAAGTACTTCTGGGAGAATGAAGTTTTGGAGGGGAAAATGAGCTCCAAATTGGGAAATTCCACTTGGGTTGGATAGCCAACATCCAGGGCTTTCCAAAGAGCTATCATGAGCTCAATTTGGATGCCGGGAAGTGCCCCAAAATCAGGTTGAAAGGCGCGCTACGCGTATGGCTCAGGCGCGCTACGCATATAGATTTTTGGTCAATTTTTCACCTTCCAGCTCAGAATTTCGGCCAGTTGGACCAGTTTTGCTTGTGGATGTAATTTTTGAGTTATCTTGATGTAATATTATGGTTGGCATGTAACTTGGACTCATTTTTACCTATTCTAGATGATTCACTCCTAAAAAAGTAAAAATCAAGTGAAAGAATCAGTTTCCTTCCTTTTAGAGGCAAGTTGTTTGGTTGCCTATATTCTAGCTCCTTGTTTAGAATTAGTTGGAACTGCTCCTAGAAGGAGGAATTCGACCCCTAGAGGTGTGGGAAGGGGTTAGGATGGTCTATATGATGTAATTTCTCAATCATTTTCAGAGGTTGGATAGGTTGGACTCTTGGGAAAACTTTTGGCACACTATTGTACATATTTTTCATATTTTGGCTAAGGAAAGATCAGAGGTTTTGCAGCACCTGTTGGGATTCTTGTGGCTTTCAGTTCTTGATGGTGTTTTCTCTTAGTTTATTGTAATTTCTTTCATGTTTAATGTATGCCATTCCCTTCTTATGCTTCTGAAACTAAATGAATGAGTAAATGAGGTTGAATCCATTGATTTCAGTGCTCTGCCTTTGAATTTGTTTAGTTTTACATGTTTTCGCCTGTTTGGAGAGGATCCATGTTCTCCCTTTCCCTCTTCAACTCCTTGTCATTCTGATCCATCCATATACCCGATCAAAAGCATCAAGACTATTGCCTACCTCGCCCCAACTCGAATTCTGCAAAAATCTGGCCTTATCCCCGGACCCAAAATTGTTTTCCCATCTTTTCAACAAAAACCCAAAAAATCAAAATCAAACTTTCCTATCTCTTTACTAGCCTAAAATCAGTATTCGTTATAAGTCATCTCAGCCCCTTTGAAGACCTTTTGCCGAGATAGACACAGTCCTCTCTTTGTCCTCGTAAAGACTGGTACAAAGTTTGACGTGGTTTGATGTAGCCTTGAGTTTACCTTATTTCAGCCTAAGGTAGATTTGAGCGCTAACGGAAGGAGATATGTAACTTAATTATCATTTGGATAAATGTGTGAAACATTCAAGAAAATCTCAAGAGGAAGGGAAAGGTAAGTAAATCAACATCAATATTGGTAACTCAAGCTTGGCTTTGAAATTTAACATTAACTAAAAAAAAAAAAAAAAATCTTAGAAATATAAGTGAACAAGTAGAAATGTTAAGAATGAAAAATTATCAAAAAGAAGATGTTGATATTTGTGTTTCCATGCATAATCACATGCTATTAAATATTTTCCATCATTACCGAGGTTGAAGGAAGTCTACCAAGAGGACAATGGAGCAATCCAATCACCAAAGCAACTATGTTATGTAGCTCCAAGAAGACCATGGAAGCCTAGTCAACCTAGTATGGTGCTAGAACCTAATTCAGAATTTCAAGGTTATGCACATCCATCTCAAAGTAATTGGAACACACCATTTCCTTGGAAACCTTGGCAACCTTGGCCATGTTAACCCCAAAACCAATCTTGGAAAAGAGGTTGGAAAGAAACTTATGGGAAAATCCACAATACCGTCAATATTTTCCTCAATATCCTCCATACACAACTCCATGTTATCCCTACCATCCACCTCCACCACAAGAAAAACCCCAACAACATCCATCTCAAAGATCCACTCCCACTCAACTACCTATACCACCATTTCCAAACCCACACAAGGAAGTATCTCAACCTACTTACAATGTTGAGATAAAACACTTCCTAACATCTCCTCTTGATCTAAATGGTATTCATATTAGCTTAGGAATAATTTATCAAAATATAAATTCTCTTGATGTCATTTAAGGACAACATTCAGAAAAAGAAGATTCAAGTGAGAAGACCAAAGAATCATGGGCTGCAGTTGATGAAGAGTAGACATAAAAATCATAAATTGAGAAAGTTCCCTCATCTTTATCGTCAAATCCTCCATGTGTTCAATAGAATAATAATAAAAAAGAGGAATATTTGAATGTCATTGTAGAATAATACATGAATAATGATCCACATGAGCAAGTGAATGAGGGGGACCATAACTATATTGAAATATGGTTCTAGACAATCAGTAATTTGCATCAACACACTCTTTTTAAAAAATTCTTGATCTCATTTCAGTCAAAGTAGTTTATCTCTCACATTCAGGTACATGTCAAAGCGTATATTTAGAGCCTGCACATGAGTTTATCTATCATTTTGATGTGCACATGGCTCCATTATAAGTATTCCTATACTTGAAATATATTTTCTTTTTCAAGTAGATTACGATAGATAAAAAAAATTAAAAAATTAAAAATAAGAGAAAAAAAATAAAATCTCAAGTGACAACTTGCTTTGAGGCATTTGAAATTGGCTCATTGATTGAAAACCTCCATGAGGCATTCAATGGGTTGGAAAAAAGAAAAAATAAGAGAAAAATAAAATATCCTAGGTGAAAACCTCCTTTGAGGCATCTAGGTAGACCTACTAGTTGAAAACCTCATTGAGGCAGCTAGTAGACCTAAAAGAAAAAATTGAAAAAAAAAAAAACTTTGCTCCATGTGTCTCTCTCTGATGAATGTAGGTGCTCTCCAACCTCTGCAAGCAACAAAAACAAGTTAGCTACCAAATGAAAAAATTGTTCAAAAGTCTATTCAAAGGAAGTCAAACATGGGCTTTATCCTCCTTTTTCAAGATGATCCAACAAGACCAAGGTCATGTAACTCCATCGCCCTAATCCATTTCCAACATCCACCCATCATTTCCAAGAATTTCCCATTCATTTTCCTCGTTGTCCTAAAATGTTATAGGATGGTTTTGTTTTTCTATAGGAGAACAAAATACACAGAGAAGAAAAATGTTTTTATTATTTCTTGAAAATATTGCATCCATTGGACCAGTTGTTTCATGGGCAGATGCATATATATGATGGTAACATGCTCCAACACTTTTAGAAAATTCCAGTGCACACTTTTTGAGAAATCGACCTCCATCACCTACAACAATTTTTAAGTTTTCATGAGGTTCGTGCATCCAATGGCTGATATTTGTTATGGGAAATTTCATAAGGATGATGGAAATATGCTCAAAAAATTTCAAGTCAATCTAGTCTACAATTTGAGAGTTCCGGATAAAACAAGTCTGCTACAAGAGATTGTCTTGAAAAGCTACAAGAACCCAGAATTGCTACAAAAATTTACCTACAAAGATCTCCTCCATCCTTCCACCCATAACATCTCATATAAATACCCTTCACTCATATAATCATATTTCTCCACCATCCCATGAGCTCAAAACCTAAATTTCACTCTCTCTATGTGGTGCTACAGGAAGGACCTATCTTGCTACAGGAAGTTCTATGGTGCTACAGGAAGGTTTTGAAAATCTACAGGAGGGAGGATTGAGGGAAAGGTTAGTAACCAAGGGTCATGTGGTCTAAAAACATCATGAAGGATGTTTTCCCACCATTACCCATCATCCTCTCATCACTCCTCCATCTCACTCAAAGATATTTTCCACTCAAACCCTTCATTTTGTCACAACTTTTCTTTTCTTTTTTCTTCGCAAAAACATAGAGTTCCTTCACATCATTATGACAAGCCCACACTACTTCTTCATAAGCCTATCACTATCCTAAAGCCTTACCACACTCTCCCTCATCACCCCATGCATATTGGAGGTCAAACAAATACAAAGAAGGGTTGCTACATGAAGGAAACATCTTCCTATAGCAAACCTATGTAATCACCAGAGAACACTATATGGTTTTATTGGTCATACAGGAAGATAGTAAAACTTTTGAGGTGACTATGAAGAGGTTATGGAACTCTAAAAATGAATTTCACTGGTAGCAACAACCTAGACATCATAGAAGAACCTATACACACACAGTGAATTTATCAGTCAAGGTATAATCAAATTCTGAAGACATGCACCAGGAACAAAAAAAGAGTCAACTCCCTCTGATATCATGATGTATATGTCTCATCTCCAGCACACAAGCATCTCTAGCAAATCGACATCACATGTAGGTACACGTATGAAATATTCTTTACCTCTTCTCTTGAATGTGTTATGGTTAGAAATTGTTGTCAAAGCATGAGAGATGAGGTTTTATAAGTTCAGAATGGGTCAACGGTCTTGGCCGCCCTCAACTAATTAAGTGCAACCAACTCCCTCACTCATGCAACGTGGAAAATCCAAATTAAGGAAAGTGATAATTATAAATAAATTGGACCAAATCACCAAGCACACCAAGCCCACTACCCTAGAAAAAAATAAAAGAACACATTAGGGGAATTTTGAGGTCTAAAATGGACCTCCTAAGAAAAATGTACAACCAAAACAAACTTTATAAGAACCAATAGGATTCAATATGATGATGTCAACCATGGGGGGTGATTCACCATTTTTTAAGTAAAAAGGTAAAAAGATTAAAAAATAATAAAATAATAAAACTACTTTTTCAACTCGTATTTTCAACTTATCTCCCAAATTTTTACTCAAATTTCAAGCGAGAGTACTCGTTGGATGCAAAATTTAATTTCTCATCCAAGGAGTACCCATGTTGCATACTTTCGATGGACCCTGCTACACGAAAAATGAAAAATACATGAAAACACGTGATTGTGATCACATTTTTCATGTATTTCTAATTTTTCATGTAGCAAGATCCATCAAAAGTATGAAACATGGGTACTCCTTCGATGAGGAATTAAAATTTGCATCCAAAGAGTACTCTGACTCGAAATTTGAGTAAAAACTTTGGGAGTTAAGTCGAAAATACGAGTTGAAAAAGGTAATTATTTATTTTTTCCCTCTAAAATTTGATGATGTAATCTAATATTATTTTATTATTTCCACTATAATTTTATAATTTCCCTAGGAGGCCTATTTTATACCTCAAAGTTCCCCTAATGAAGGATCAACTTTTGATGTATCGAAGTTCATTCCCAAAATAGTTAGAGAGGCTCATTAAGGCATTAAAAGTTAAGCTAGATGCTACCAAGGGTATCTAGGATGCTACAGAAGATATATAGGGTTGATGTGTAGGTGCTACAATATCAGGCATGGATGATACAGGGGAAACAAAGTTGCTGCAAGAGAATACAAAGTGCTATAGGAAAGTCTAGTGAGTTTCAAAAGACCCTAATTTTCAGCAATTTCACCCCCAAATCCTAGGATTCTAAGGACATCATACAAAGGAAGGTTATATAGATATTTATCCTTGTCATATGTGAAGAAAAAGGTTGAAAAAGTTTCATTTTTTCCTTTAATACATCATATGGGAAACTTCTTATAAAATTTTATGAAAAAAAAAGAAATGTGGATGTCGTATTTGAATTGAACCTCATAAGAAAAGGAAATGCATCCTTTTTTTAGAAATAGAGAATTTCCTTGCCCACAACCAAGAAGCAAAAGCAGATAAATAATTTGGGAAAGAACAGGAAGAGGATGGAGAAAGAGAATATGTGCCAAAATTCCTTCTGAGGTAGCTTGTAATGTGAAGGAGGCCACCACGGCCATGAATGAGTCACATATAGGTCACTAAGTTGCTCAGAGTATGAGCAACACTTTCAATAGGGGGGTATGATGGGCCTCCAAATTAGACATAAATTAAGGCCCATATAACCATCCTTCGGAAAATTAAACCTCTCTTTTTGCATTAGATGACATATTTTTAGCTTTAATATGTTCATTAGGAAGGTTCATAGATAATTCCATATTTGTGCCTAATATTATTTATTTTTGAAGAATATTGTGAGAATATTGGGAATATTATGAAGATTTGGAGGATGAGATAATTTAGGGACTTTATTCCTACTACATGTTCATCAATATTGAATAATAAATGAACAGAATATCATAAAATTATTTATAAATTCTAGAGCTCCAATGATTGAGAAAATTTGGAATGTGTTCCCTGTCATTTAAGGCAAATTCCTAGTGTTGGGAACCAAATCCACTATTTGAGGTATTTTGGAGGGGAAAGCTTCCTCCTTTCAAGGAGAATGATTCACTTTCATTTCTAGCAGGGATGTACTTGAATTGAGTCAAATAATGAATTTTGGTGCCATTTTTAGCTTCTAAAGCTTGGTTTCTTCCATAGGACTCTGATTCTCCTTGGTCGTGGCCCTCCCAGGAGCCTAAGAGCCCTCTTGCACAATTTCTTTATATCCTTTGAAGGTCTTTTTCATTTACATCTCTTGTTTATGCATTTACTGTTCATGCTTCTTTTACTGTAGGTTATATTGGTTAAATGGTTGAAGTGAGTTTTTTTAAGGTTATTTACAGAGTAAAGATCATGATTCATCCTTATAACAACTTTGAAAAGTCATATTCATCATTTAGCTACTTGGATTGGGTTACTATTTCATGAATCTGGGATTTATGGAAGTCCCTTTCAGCGAAAAAGTAGTAATTTTATGCTATTTTTTAGAACGTGTTAATAAGAATAATTTGTGTTATAGGCCAATTTGGGCATCATTCCCAATGACCTGGTTAATTGGGCATCATCTCAAAGACCAATGACTAAGGTTCTATCATTCCCTATCATTTCAAGTTGCTACACGCCCTAAGGCAAGAACAAGACAAATCAAACATGACTTTCATCAAGAAAAGGTTTCCAAGGTTTGAAGTTTATTATATAGCACGTGGGAGCTCACCAATACTGCCTCTAAGGGGACTAAGTGTGTTGCATATGTAGGTATCCCCATGCAAGGCTGCTCTGCAAAGCACTTCCCGACATCTATGGGTGCATTGGTCACATTGGGAGTGAAATTCTGATTGTTCTGGAATCTCCACTTGGCCAGTGCCTTCTAGAAGAGTTCACGTGTCAAGATTCGAATTGGGAACATCTCTTGCCTATTATTGGAAAGTCATTCATTGAAAAACTACCTTCAATTCATCTATAAATTGAACACAGATCTGAGTGTTTGAGAAGGTAGAATTTGAGTAGAGAAATGTTGGAGGATTTTCAATTGAGAGTTAGATTTGTGTAACAGCTACTAGAGAGATTTATACTATGATGAGGCTGAGGATCATTGCTAGAAGGGTCACTTCAAATCAGTCATTTGGTTGTAACCTCTCCTTCTATCATCAATAAAGAGTACATCTTACTTTTCCCTATATGCATATGTATTGGCTTTGATTTTCCATATTGCAAGATCTTAGTTGATGTATATTCTTTATGCTTTACTTATTTAGCTAACTAACTTGAATACAAATCTATATTATTTCTATATTTGCTATTTTAGTGTTCTTTCTTGCAAGAAGCATTTCACACAAACCGCTTGAATTTGAAGCTACAACAGAAGCGACAAAAGGATCCATTTAGAAGCGCTTGGATTACAAGTAAGCCTCTAATCCTTTCTGTGTGTCTGTTCTGAGTTAGGAAAGGTAGTCGTATAGTATTTAATCTATTGTTCTAGATTTTCATATGTCTAGGGAAGCCTGTTTTATCCGTAATTCACAAGTTAACGACAATTCTGACCCATCAAATTGGCGACTCCACTGGGGAGATTTTCTCTTATATCTAGGTGACTTAGCCTCTGATTTGCTTTGTTTATCCACCCAGTAGTTGTTACACACAAAGATTAAACTTTTTTAAAGCAAAATTTGCAAAGATAGTGAGTTAAACAGTAGTGTTTTTCCTTATACATTGTGCCCAACGCACCCTTAGACAAGACACAGTGCTTTGCATTGCACTGTCTCCCTTTCAGGCCTACATTGCAGAGCACTGTCTCCCCTTGGAGACTGTGTTGACTCCTGAAACCACCTAGATTCCTTTGAATTTTCCTTTGCAATTTTCTTCAGTTTGTTTTTTGCCGTGTTTTGAAAAGTTTGATCCTCATATTGACCAGTAATTCTATATACTTCTTCCTCCTTTGACTGAAAATTTGTTCAATTTTTGTTTAAAAAAAAATTTCATTGACAAGTTGATTTAAAAGTATTTTTTATGGTCGCATTAAGAAATATTTTCTTTCGAAATAAGGAAATTGTCATAAAATCTTCATTTCCTTGATAGGAGAAATTGTTGTTGAAATCCTCATTTTTCCTTTCAAAGAGAAATTTGTTGTTTGTATTCTTCATTTCTCGAAAGTAAAAGGCATTTGAATTATTGATTTAGTGCACCTAGTTTCTTTTCTGCATTCATAACATTAAAGAAACTGAAAATAAAAACTTGCATTTGCATGTAGGATTTTTGTGTGTTTTGAAAAAAGGAACATTAGGAAATCTTCATTTAGTTTGTGATCATTGATTTGTTTGCTCACAAATTATTTGCTCTCTTGCCTTATTAGCTAGGTTTTTCATTGAAGAAACTGAAAGTGAAAGATTTCTTATCATTTTTAGTTGCATTTTAGGAACTTTCCAATACATCATCGCAGTGAACCTTTGAAAGGAAAATTTTAAGCAAGATCAACATAAAATTAATCTCAATTTACCGAACAAAGCATTGGAAACATAACGTTAACATTTAGAAGTTCTAGGCTAGAGACGCGTTCCAGCGTCGTAAAACATAGCAGCTGTCATTAAATTGTCTGTGATACATTCCGAGTGTGATACCTCATTCCACGTACGTAAGTATATCGTAGCTCATCCATGTACTTTCGGGTATATCAAGCGGTGTTACAATACGATAAGTATAAAGGGGTGCTCTCAATGTGTGGTTTCACATCAGACAGCGCTAATACAGACTTGGGCCTCCATGTACCTTCGAGTATATTTGGGAAGACAACTTTTAGGTGCTATCCATCCATAGTGAACCGAGTCGGCCACCTTGTAAATTGTGATACACCAAACACAGCATTCGGGGAGATTGTCTGCGCGTACTTCTTGGTTCACCAGGAGGTATTCTGTAGTTCATTGTTTCTTGGTAAACCCTTTTTCCTAGCATTACCCTTTTATTTTCTTTATTTCTTTTTGGTTAAAACTAATCAGTAATCATGGAAGAACAAAATCCTTTCCCCCGTCGTTCGCATAGATTAGCTTTAAAACCAACTTTACCACCAAAAGTTACTTCTAGTAGGCGAAGGAGATCATGATCTGCCGAATCAAGTACAATTTGTACCTCTGGTGAAACACCATTTTCCCATAAACCAGAGCTAGCTCAAGTTGTTTCTACACATCCCGGTTCGTCTACTGTTTTCGAAATGGAGTCTTCACAACTACCCATGGTCATGATCCATCCAATCAGTGAGACCATACCTCCTGGACCCGACGTTGTTCAAACACAAATTGATCCAAATCCTGTCTCTTCTTTACCAAAACATCTAAATCCTGAAGTCGAAAAACCGGAGTTGTTCCTACCTAGGTCATCCCACAAACTTCTGTAGCTATTGAATCTCCCAATCACACAGTCAACCACTTGAAACATACTTTGGGCCACATGGCGAAGTTCTTCCACCTAGTTTGATTTTGATTGAATAAATATCACAAGACGAGACACTTTTAACTCCAACTCATTTTCGGTATGAGCTTTACCTGTATGAGTCTTTTCCTCAATCACCTTCCTCTACTTTTTTTTATCCTGTTTCACTTTGAGTTCCCATAGATTCTATAGGGTATACATTGGGTAATTTGACCATGTCTAAGATAACATCCCAAACTGAACCATCTATTTCAGCTGCGACAACATCTGTTTTTGCTTCATTTTCGATGTTTTGTCGATTGACTTCACCCATGTCATCATCTGGAATCCTATCTAGTTCCTCTCCTTGGTGGCTAGTGATACCACATATGTTACCCTCAGACATTCGTAAATTAAATGAAAACCCTGGAGAAGACCCGTCAACACATGTTATAACTTATCATTTGTGGTGTTCATCAAACTCCTTAAATGATGACTCCGTTAGACTACGTCTTTTCCAGCACACACTCACTAGTCCAACTGCACAATGAGGATGGTTCTTTTTCTGTCAACCTCGTTAAAAAATGAAACAAGTGCCTATGAGGAAAATTCTTTTACTATGTCAACCTCGTTAAAAAATGAAACAGGTCATGAGCAAAGTTCTTTTCCTGTGTCAAGCTTGTTAAAAAATGAAACAAATCCTCCCCTATAATGAACCTTCTTTGCATCTAGTTATTAGTAACCAATAATCTACTTAGGTGAATGAAATGAAGCTTGGGGGGCATCTTCTCTTGCAGGGGGCATTCAACATGTGCTCTTGCAGGGGGAATTCAAAACATTCTTACTAATTGCACGCAATTAACCGTTGAAGTTCGGGGGCAAAACAGGTTCAGAGCTCCAAAATGAAAATAGTAACTAGTGAATGGTAAAAATGAATAGTAAAACTCTTTTTATTTAGTCATTTAATTGTTTGCAATGAATATTTATTGCTATGACTATGGTTTTATTATATTTTTATCATGAAACAGGTATTTTTAACCCATTTGATGTTGTTTTGAACAGTTCTTACAACTGATGAACAGATTAGTCATGCAGATTTATTTTAAGAATGATTTGACCACAAAGCATAATTTTTCTCCTTATTTTTCGAGCTTTGTTAAAAACAAAAAAGGATTTGAAGCACACTTTTATCTCTTTTTTGAGCTTCGATAATAGCGAAAAAGGAACCCCTGGAGTCTTCTTTCATCTCTTTTCAGACTCCGATAATGTGAAAATATTGTCGAGCACTTGTCTCTTCGAGCTCGTTAAATTAAATGAATTTATATCTACTCAGTATAATTTTAACCCTTTTCCGGACTGAGATAGATTATTTACGAAAAATGAATACCTTGGTTAAACATGACCAAAGAGGTTCTCTCAGATATTATTTTACACTTTTTCGGATCTGAGTGACAAATTAATGAAAAAGTACTTATGGAGTTTTATTTCATCCACTTTTTCAAACTCTCTAAATACAAAAAAAAATTGGGCTATCACTATCGTTAAGCTCGTTAAAACATAAAATAGCGATGGGCTTGTCAATCATGGCATTAATAGAGTTTCATTCATCGCTAGACTCGTTAAATTATTAAATAGAGATACTTTATTCGCCCGAAGGGTTGAATTATAGATCAAGCAAATGTTATCCTCCTCAAGCTTGTTAAAAAATAAAGAGGTACTAGTCAAAAAATGACCAGGGAAAATTTGGGAAATGTGAGAAAAATTTCTTTATGGTAGCAAGTCGCTCTTGAACATGACACTTCTTTCACTCCATGTCTGTGACTATTTGGGTTGGGTAATCATCTTGATGGTTCATTCACACTTATGGTTCATCATACCTTCACTTTGTTTTTGGGTCAATGCTGCCAACTCATCACAGTGTCTTCGATATGTTCAAGAGAAGTCATCCAGTGAATACACTCATCCTTCTGCAATACTCGTAAACATTTATTCTCATGACCGTCATCCCTGAAAAATTTCTATATCAAGTCATACCCTTGTCCCCGAAATTAGTAACTCCCATTTCGTAATAAGGTGACTTCTTGTTGACAACAAATCAATATCCAAGAAGTTCACTTAGAAACATCAGATTCCAGTACCATGAGGCTTTTTACAGCATCGACAAGATCCTTGATTCTGGACCTTTTTTACCGAAAGATTTTGTTTTCTGTTCGACATCAAATCATCTATTCACACCTTACAAAATTTACTGCAGTACCTTCAGGGCCATTTACATTAATGGTGGTTCTCTCATGTTTTTTAATAGCTCACATCATTGGCTGGTAATCAAACCATGTCTTTCCATGTTCAACGACAAATCATATATTCGCATGGCTAGACTTGTACCTAAATGATCGAGTGAATGAGATAAGAATACCCTAGATCTACTTTCAGCCATCCAGGCTGCGATTTCAGGATTGTTGTACACATCATCTGTACAGTGACCTTACATACAGATTTTCATCTGAACATGGGCCTATATCTGTAGGCATGTCTGCATTGGGCAACATTCCAGTGTCGACGACTTTCTGAATTATGTACATGTTATTAGATTGTTTATGTGTTGAACATGGGAATTCCTACCCTCATCAATTATGATCAAAGAGTATATATCATGATGTAATGTATTGTAAGACTGATGTAGGTGACCACTCCGCTTCATCTCCAGCCCATCACAGTGTAAATCATCTCAATCAAATGTTTTTATTATTTTGACCTCATGCTTTAGGGGGCAATTTTTATAGGTCAATTTGGGCATCATTCCCAATGACTTGGTTAACTGGGCATCATCTCCAGGACCAATGACTAAGAGTCTATCATTCCCTATCATTTCAAGTTGCTACATGCCCTAAGGCAAGAGCAAGACAAATCAAGCATGACTTTCATCAAGCAAAGTTTTCCAAGGTTTGAAGTTTATTGTATAGCATGTGGGAGCTCACCAACGTTGCCTCTAAGGGGACTAAGTGTGTTGCATATGCAGGTAGCCCCATGCAAGGTTGCTCTGCAAAGCACTTCCTGACATCTATGGGTGCATTGGTCACATTGGGAGTGAAATTCTCATTGTTCCCGAATCTCCACTTAGCCAGTGCCTTCTAGAAGAGTTCACATGTGTCAAGCTTCGAATCCAAGTGTCCATTTGACATCTACATGACTGGGAACATGTCTTTCCTATTATTGGAAATTCATTCATTTCAAAACTACCTTCAGTTCATCTATAAATTGAACACAGATCTGAGTGTTTGAGAAGGAAGAATTTGAGTAGAGAAATGCTGGAGGATTTTCAATTGAGAGTTAGATTTTTGTAACAGCTGCTAGAGAGATTTATACTATGATGGGGCTGAGGATCATTGCTGGAAGGGTCACTTCAAATCAGTCATTTGGTTGTAACCTCTCCTTCTATCATCAATAAAGAATACAACTTAATTTTCCCTATATGCATCTATATTGGCTTTGATTTTCCATATTGTAAGATCTTAGTTGATGTATATTGTTTATGCTTTACTGATTTAGCTAAATAACTTGAATAGACATCTGTATTATTGCTATCTTATGTTGTTTTAGTGTTCTTTCTTGTAGGAATAATTTCACACAAACTGCTTGAATTTGAAGCTACAACAGAAGCGACAGAAGGAGCCATTTAGAAGTGCTTGGATTAAAAGTAAGCCTTTAATCCTTTCTGTGTGTCTGTTTTGAGTTAGGAAAGGTAGTCGTATAGTATTTAATCTATTGTTCTAGATTTTCATATGTCTAGGGAAGCATGTTTTATTCGTAATTCACATTTTATGTGATACATTCCGAGTGTGATACCTCACTCCACGTACGTAAGTATATCGTAGCTCGTCCACGTACTTTCGGGTATATAGGGCGGTGTTACAGTACGATAAGTATTAAGGAGTGCTCTCACTGTGTAGTTTCGCATCAAACAACGCTAATACAGACTTGGGCCTCCACGTATCTTTGGGTATATTTGGGAGGAAAAATTTTAGGCGTTATCCATCCATAGTGAACTGAGTTGGCGGCCTTATAAATTTTGATACACAAAACACAGCATTCGAGGAGATTTCCTGCCCGTACTTCTTGGTTCTCCAGGAGGTATTCTACAATTCACAGTTTCTTGGTAAACCCTTTTTCCTAGCATTACCCTTTTATTTTTTTTTTATTTTTTTGGTTAAAATAAATCAGTCATCGTGGAAGAACAAAATCCTTTCCCCCGTCGTTCGCGTAGACATCGCTCTATCGAAACCAATACCATCAGTACCTCTAGTGAAGCATCATCTTCCCATATACCAGAGTTAGATCAAGTTTTTTCTACACATCCCAGTTCATCTACTGTTGTCGAAACGAAGTCTTCACATCTACCCGTGGTCACGATCCATCCAATCTATGAGACCATACCTCACAAACTCGACATTGTTCAACTGGAAGTTGATCCAGATCCCATTTTGCTTTAGGGGGCAGCTGTTATTGGTCAAACTGGACATAATCCCTAGGAACAATGAAATAGGGTCTATCATCCCCTTATATTTCAGTTGCTATATTCCCTAAGTGGAGAAAATCTTGATCCCGAATTCGAACAACCGGAAGTTGTTTCTGTATTGGTCACTCCACATTATATTGTAGCCTTTGAGTCTCCCATATCACGCAGTCAACCACTTGAAACATACTTTGGGCCACACGGCGAATTTTTTCCACCTGGTTTGATTTTGATTGAAGAAATATCACAAGACTAGACACCTTTAACTCCAACTCATTTTCGGTAGGAGCTTTACATGTATGAGTCTTCTCCTCAATCACCTTCCTCTGCTTTTGTTGATCCTGTTTCACTTTGAGTTCTCGTAGATTCTATAGGGTATACATTGGGTCATTTTACCATGGCTAAGATAACATCCCAGACTGAACCATCTATTTCAGCTGTGACAACATCTGTTGTTGCTTCATTTTCAATGTTTTGTCCATTGACTTCACCCATGTCATCATCTAGAATCCTATCTAGTTCCTCTCCTTGATGGCTAGTGATACCACATATGTTATGTTGAGACATTCCTAAATTCAATGAAAACCCTAGAGCAGACCCGTCAACGCATGTTATAACTTATCATTTGTGGTGTTCATCAAACTCCTTAAATGATGACTCCGTTAGACTACATCTTTTCCAGCACACACTCACTAGTCCAACTGCACAATGAAAATAGTTCTTTTTTCTGTGTCAACCTCGTTAAAAAATGAAATAGATTTATGAGGATGGTTCTTTTACTATGTCAACCTCGTTAAAAAATGAATCAGGTTTTGAGGATAGTTCTTTTTTCTTGCGTCAACCTCGTTAAAAAATGAAACAAGTGTCTTTGAGGAAAGTTATTTTACTGTGTCAACCTTGTTAACAAATGAAACATGTCATGAGCATAGTTATTTTCCTATTTCAAGCTCGTTAAAAAATGAAACAAATCCTCTCCTAATTAAGGCGAGTATTCCATTTGATCTCGTAAATGAACCTTCATTCCATCCAACTATTAGTAATCTACTTAGGTGAATGAAATGAAGCTTGGAGGGCATCTTCTGTTGCAGGGGGCATTCAAAAAATTCTTTCCCATTGCACGCAATCAGCAGCTGAAGTTCAGGGGAAAAATCAGGTTCAGAGCTCCAAAATAAAAATGGTAACTATGGAATGGTAAAAATGAATAGTGAAACTACTTTTAAAAAGTCATTTAATTATTTGCAAGTTAAATTTATTGCTATGACTATAGTTTTATTATGTTTTTATCATGAAACAGGAATTTATAATCCATTTGATGTTGTTCTAAACAGGAAATACAACTGATGAACAGATTAGTCGTGCAGATTTATTTCAAAGAATGACTTGACCACAAAGCATACTTTTTCTCCTTATTTTTCAAGCTTTGTTAAAAATGAAAAAGGATTTGAAGCGCACTTTTATCTCTTTTTCGAGCTTCTATAATAGTGAAAAAGGAACCCCTGGAGTCTTCTTTTAGCTCTTTTCAGACTCCGATAATGTGAAAATATTGTCGAACACTTGTCTTTTCAAGCTCGTAAAGTAAATGAATTGATATCTACTCAGTATAAGTTTAACCCTTTTCCGGATTGAGATAGATTATTTACAAAAAACGATACCTTGGTTAAACATGACCAAAGAGGTTCTCTTAGATATTATTTTACACTTATTCGGATCTGAGTGAAAAATTTGTGAAAAAGTACTTATGGAGTTTTCTTTTGTCCACTTTTTCAAACTCTCTAAATATGAAAAAGGATCGAGCTATCACTGTCGTTAAGCTCGTTAAAACATAAAATAGTGACGGGCTTGTCGATCATGGCAAGGATCGAGTTTCATTCATCGCTAGACTTGTTAAATTATTAAATAGCGATACTTTATTTGCTCGAAGGGTTGAATTATAGATCAAGAAAATGTTATCCTCCTCAAGCTTGTTAAAAAATAAAGAGGTACTGGTCGACAAATGACCGGAAAAAATTTGGGAAAAGTGAGTAAAATTCTTTATGGTAGCAAGTTGCTCTTGAACATGACACTTCCTTCACTCCATGTCCATGACTGTTTGGGTTGGTTAATCATATTGACGGTTCATCACGGTATGTGAAGTATGTTAGAAGAAGTCATCCAATGAGTACACTCATCCTTCTGCAATACTCGTAAACCTTTATTCTCATGACCGCCATCCCTGAAAATTGCTATATCAAGTCATACCCTTGTCTCTGAAATCAGTAACTCCCATTTCACAATAAGGTGACTTCCTGTCGACAACAAAAAAATATCTAGGAATTACATTTAGAAACATCAAATTCCAGTACCATGAGGCTTGTTACAGCATCAACAAGATCCTCGCTTCCGGACCTTTGACCGAAAGATTTTGTTTGGCATTCGACATCAAATCATCTATTCACGCCTTACGAAATGTACTGCAGTACCTTGAGGGCCATTTACATTAATGGTGGTTCTCTCGCGTTTATTAATAACTCACATCATTGGCTGGTAATCATGCGATGTCTTTCCATGTTCGATGACAAATCATATATTTTCATGGCTAGACTTGTGCCTGATTGATCGAGTGAATGAGATAGGAAGACCCCGGATCTAGTTTCAGCCACTCGGGCTACGATTTTAGGATTGTTGTACACATCATCTGTACGGTGACCTTACATATAGATTGTCATCCAAACATGGGCCTATATCTATAGGCATGTCTGCATTGGGCAACATTCTAGTGTCAACGACTTTCCGAATTATGTACATGTTATTATATTGTATATGTACTGAACATGGGAATTCCTACCCTCAGCAATTATGATCAAAGAGGATATATCATGATGTAATGTATTGTAAGATTGATGTAGGTGACCACTCCGCTTCATCTCCATCCCATCACAGTGTAAAGCATCTCAATCAAATGTTTTTTGTTATTTTGAACTCATGCTTTAGGGGGAAATTGTTATAGGCCAATTTTGGCATCATCTCCAAGACCAATGACTAAGGGTCTATCATTCCCTATCATTTCAAGTTGCTACATGCCCTAAGGCAAGAACAAGACAAATCAAACATGACTTTCATCAAGCAAAGGTTTCCAAGGTTTGAAGTTTATTATATAGCATGTGGGAGCTCACCAACGCTGCCTCTAAGGGGACTAAGTGTGTTGCATTTGTAGGTAGCCCCATGCAAGGCTGCTCAGCAAAGCACTTCCTGAAATCTATCGGTGTGTTGGTAACATTGGAAGCAAAATTATTATTGTTCTAGAATCTCCACTTAGCCAGTGCCTTCTAGAAGAGTTCACATGTGTCAAGCTTCGAATCCAAGTGTCCATTTTACATCTACATGACTGGGAACATGTCTTGCCTAATATTTGAAAGTCATTCATTGCAAAACTACCTTTAGTTCATCTATAAATTGAACACAGATCTGAGTGTTTGAGAAGGAAGAATTTGAGTAGAGAAATGCCAGAGGATTTTCAATTGAGAGTTAGATTTGTGTAACAGCTGCTGAAGAGATTTATACTATGATGAGGCTAAGGATCGTTGCTGGAAGGGTCACTTCAAATCAGTCATTTGGTTGTAGCCTCTCCTTCTATCATCAATAAATAATACAGCTTACTTTTCCCTATATGCATATGTATTGGCTTTTATTTTCCATATTGCAAGATCTTAGTTGATGTATATTGTTTATGCTCTAATGATTTATCTAACTAACTTGAATATACATCTATATTATTGTTATCTCTTGTTGTTTCAGTGTTCTTTCTTACAGGAATAATTTCGCACAAACCACTTGAATTTGAAGCTACAACGGAAGCGACATAAGGAGCCATTTAGAAGCACTTGGATTACAAGTAAGCCTCTAATCCTTTCTGTGTGTCTATTCTGAGTTACGAAAGGTAGTCGTATAGTCTTTAATCTATTGTTCTAGATTGTCATCTATCTAGGGAAGCGTGTTTTATCCGTAATTCACAATGCTGGCCCAAAAAATTTATTTGATTCAACTTGTATTAGGTCATAAAAACATTCAAGTCAATAAAAAAAATTACCCCCTTGTATTTTCACTTGATTAGGTTAGGCGTGGGTTAGGCATTTGATAGGTTAACTAGCTCACTATTTCTTGAATTTCTAATTTTTAGACTAGTAATTTTCTGTTATCTTCTAGCACGTGTTAACTAGGGTGTTTTGGAGTGATTCCACTTCGAATGGAGTCCTAAGACACCCTACTTAATAAAAAAAATTGTATCATCCCATTACCGTTTGGTTTACTTGGTCATTCGGTGATTTATCTCTTCCTGTAGCACTCCTATATCACGTGTACACTTGACCATAACTTCGTTTTTGTTTCTTAGGCTTGAATCATGAACAATAGGATCTAAATCCATGATTGAGGAAGACTAAAAACCACTTAAGACATACATTTTCACAAAGTATATTAGGCCCATTTATTTGAATTCATGCTCTTAGGATTTCAATCACAAATTTTTGATTAATTTCTTTTCAAACTAGCATTTATGTTTCTGCAATTAGTTTAAGATTTGATTTCTTGAAATTCACTCCATTACATCAACCAAAGAAGGACACATTGTATGCTGCATATATAGTGTTGACACCTCTTAAGTTTGTATGAACCTTGGGTTGATAATTAAAGTTGGTTACCCTGGGAGTTGTAAGATTCTTGTTGTAATGTTGAAGCTCATCAAGAGGGTTGTGATTCCAATAACAATTTGTTGTAGAGCATGGAGCTATGAAGCATAATCATGGAGTGTTGAAGAAAATGATTCTAGATAATGTTGAGTTATCTCAGCTAAATATTGAAGGATTTGGTAATATTCTGAAGATTTTATGGAAAATCTCAGTATATTTGTGGATTCCCTACGTTTTTCTTTAATATACAAGACTTTCTTTATGTATCTTGAAGATATTTAGCACTTGATAGTTTTCCGACAATCGAGGGATTTCTTCAAAAGAGTAGAGGATTTGTAGGATGATTGTGAAGGCATGTTATGAAGACTGGTTGAGGTCGATTGTGAATGAAAAATCAACAATTGATCACGACTTGGAGTGTTGAGCGCAGAAGAGGAAAATCATGTGGACAATTTTTCATTGTTGAATAATAGCAGTGTTCATAGTGTTTGATCAAGTTACATTAAATACGTGCTTTGAAAGCTCGATGGAAACTCTTAAGCCAACATTACCCGCTCCCACTATGACAATGTCATAGGTATGATCAACGATTTATAAGATCCAGTTTCTCCCACCAGTGAGCACAATGGTTTTGTCTGTAAAACCTTATTCTACCCACATATATTGGAGTAAAAGAGTTATGGAAAATTTCTTATATGCCTTCTCTTTTCCACTATGTATTTTCTCTTCTCTCTCTACAAGAATCTATGCTGACATACTTCACAATTTAGAAAAATTGTGAATACGAATTATTTTCCACGCAAAATGAAAATCGTGATTCTATTGGGCACATTTGAAACTTCGATTCGTTCTAGAGCCTTCTCTCTATTTTTAATTTAATGATCCACTATTTAGTAGCCTCACGATTGCCATAGAGTAGGCCATGTGAAGAACTTCTTCTGAAAGGACATGCTCTTCTAAGACTTCATAAGTGAAGAATGGATCCTTCTGATGAATATCATTAATTGTTGTAGTGATCTACACAGACATAGGGAGGAAACCCCTACTCTTCCATGTTATAATTCTATTTATATCCATGGAAACTAACTTTGACAAAGTTGAGCCAATCCACTAGAAATGACACACTGAGCTCGAGACCAGCGTGTCCTCCATCCACAAGAGGGGTTCATTGACCAATTATGAGTGAACCAAGTATTTTTACATACCATATTTTTATGCTACATGGATTTGTGATTCTCACAATGATGTTAATGAATTTAGAAATCTCTCCAACTGGATCAAAAATAGTGCTTCATCGTTTTCTGCTAAGTTTTTGTTAGGTACCTATAATACTAGTGTATCCCCTTAATGTTATTGTTAGTGTATCCCCCTTATTGTTATTGTTGTGCCTATGTAGTCCCCATAGTGTTATCATTGTGCCCCACAGAAACCCATTATTATATTTTTGTGCCCTTACATTATTATTGTTATGTAGGCTCTGATTATATTGGGACCCCTTAGACTCCTATATATAGAATGTAGATTTTTTCCATTTGAATCATCCTAGAATTGTTCATTTATGTAATGTAAAAGGGGTTTCCCCCTAAAATAGTCTAATTTGTAAGTCATTGATCTATATTTTCTTCTATTTTGTGAGTTGTTTTCATAACATTTGGTATCAAAGCTTGGGATTCTACGGTTTTTCTTCTTCAAACAGGCCCTCTTGGAATTTTCACTATAACGTTTTTTTCTACAAGGTTTCAGAAGCTGAAATTGTTACCACGTGGAGCATAAATCATGATGAACTTCATGTAAAAAATTCAAACCTTTGTTCGCAATATTTTTGGAGATATGATCTATGGAAGTTAGGGTTTTTGCAGGCTCGAGAATTTTATCTAAAACATGTGACCAAGGGAAAATCATCATAACTTTCGCTTTAAGCATCAAAGTGGAATTCTGTAAAAAGTGGTTGAAATTAAATGGACTATAGTTTTTTGTATATCTATTTCAGAGATGAAGGTCAAAACAATGACACATGGCACTCCTTACAAGTTCTCTCTATTGAACCAGTACATAATTAGGTCATTGTCAGAGATCGGGCATAACTTTGTCTTGAAGAATCCAAATTAGGTCCGGCTTGTGGAATTGGAAAGAAAAATAATAGGATACTACAGGACCAAAGTTCAAATATTGGGGATATAAAATCATAGAGATACGTCAGTTTCAATATTGAGCTCCTCAAAAGCAAGAAAAAGTTGTGTTTAAAAAAAAATTGCATAAATTTTGTTTAAAAAATCAGTTTGAAGTGATTCCAAGGGCATATTGAAGCATTGATATCAATATTGGGTTCTATAATTCATCAAAAAAAAATTCCACACCCATTAAACCCTCAAAAATCTCTACTATGATGCATGAATATGAAGAAGTGCAATTTCATATATCAAAATTACGAGACCAAGTGCAACAAATTTCTCTCTCACAAAAATTAACCAAAAATGAAATGGAAGCTAAGATGGATGGTTTGAAAAAAGACATGGAAGCTAAGATGGACGGATATCGGTATAATTCCAATACGCTCCAATTGATACCTAGTCAAAGTTATTTTTTCTTCTCTAGTAGTATTGGTGCACAAGAAGGATGGCTCATGGCGCATGTGTCCATATTATAGGGATATCAACAAGCTCACTATTAAATATAAATTTCCCATTCCTAACATTGAAGAATTATTGGATGAAATAAATGGAGCAATTTAATTCACCAAGTTGGATCTTTGTTCAGGATATCATCAAATTAGAATGAAGAATGAAGACACTCTAAAAAAAAAAATTCAAACTCGTGAGGGTCATTATGAATTGTTTTTCATGCCTTTTGGCCTTACCAATGCACTTTCTACATTTCAAGGGTTGATAAATTCCATTTTCAAAGCCTTCCTTAGAATTTTTTTTTTAGTATTTTTTGATGATGTACTAATCTACAACAAGTCTTGGAAGGATCATGTTCAACATGTTGACAGTGTGCTCAAACTATTGGAGGAGAAAAAATTATATGAAAAAACCTCCAAATGTTTCTTTGGGGTACAGGAGGTGGAATATCTGGGTCATATTGTATCTCATGGGGGTGTTAAGGTAGACCCTAAAAAAATTAAAGCCATTAAGGAATGGAAAATCCCCACAACCCTAAATAATTTGCCAGGATTTCTCAAATTAACAAGGTATTATCGCAAGTTTGTTAAGAATTATGGGAGAATAGCAGCAACTATAACAACATTATTGAATAAATATGCATTTTCTTGGACTCCAGAAGCAACTAAGGCCTTTGAACATCTTAAAGAGGAAATGTGTGAAGCACCGGTCTTAGCTATGCCAAACTTCACAAAAACCTTTATTGTGGAATATGATGCCCCGGAAAATGGGATTGGTGTTGTTTTAATGCAAGAAGGAAGACACATTTATTTTGAAAGTGGTCCAATCAAAGGAAAGTATTTACAGAAAGCTATTTATGAGAAGGAAATGTTGGAAATACTACACGCACTAAAGAAATGGTGACCTTACCTAATCGGAAGACACTTTAAGGTAAAAACAGACCATGATAGTCTTAAATACTTTTTGGAACAAAACCATCTTCAGAAGAGCAACAAAAATGAGTCACAAAGATGTTGGGTTATAACTTTGAAATCATCTGCAAAAAAAGGAAGCTAAATGAAGACATCAATTCTATGTTCCTCTGGAATATTATTTACCCTTATATTCAACTTTTGGAAGTCCTCAATGTGATCCACTATTGAACCCTTTCATTTTAGATTTATCAATTGGCTAAAGAAGGTGTTGCTCTTTGTATCCTCATAATGTGCTATCATTTACTTCATAAAAAATGACCAAGTGATAAGTGGTTTACGAGAACAAATCCATTGATACCATACAAAATGATTGGGTTCTAAATATAAAGTCTCAATGTTTACCTTTTGTATGTGTTGCACATTATGGAGATCAAAATATTGCTCCATTTGTAGTATCCATGTTACCGGATATTTGCCATCAAACTTGCTCATATAGAACTTTGGAATATGGTGGGTCTTCAATCCAATGTTAGAGTCTATGAAATCATGATTAAAATTTCTTTTTTTCTCATCGCGAGTTTCATCTAATACCTTTTTCCTATTAGGAATCATTTCTTGTAGAAACTTTGTCAAACCTTCCATATATTCTTTTAAGCCATCCTTCAAACCTTCAATATATTCTTTTAAACCATCCTTGAAACCTTCCATGTATGCTGTAATCAATCCTTCAAACCTTCTATGTCTAATTTTAAACCATTATTCAAACCATCCATCTTATCTTCCATTTCATTTTTTGTTACTCTTTGCGAGAGCAAAATCTGTTGCACTTGGTCTCATAATTTTAATATATCACGTTTCAATTATTCCTCTTCGTGCGTCATAATAGATCTTTCTGAGGGATTCATGGGTGCGTAATTAGTTTGTTTGGGAGGAATTTTAGAACCCAATATTGATATCTATGCTTCTATATGCCCATGGAATCACTTCAAACTAAATTTTCAAACATAAATTATGCAATCTAAAAAAATACACACATTTTTATTTCTTTTAGGATATCGATATTAGAAAAATTGTATCTATGTAATTTCGAATCTCCAAGGTATGAAGTTCAGTCTTGTTTTATTCTTCTGAATCTTATTTCCAATGAACACAAGTTAGATCAATGATTATATTCTTGAATATAGAGTTATGCCAAATCTCCCCCGATGTCCTGATTATGGGTTGGTTTAGTAGAGAGAATTTTTAAGGGATGCCACATGTCATTGTTTAAACATTAGACCCTAAAATTTCTACAGGAAAAGCTACAGTTCGGTCATTTTCAACCAATTTTTATAGAATTTAAATCCAATTTTTGAAACGAAAGTTATGATGATTTTCCCTATGTCTCTTGTTTGAGATGAAATTTTGGAGCCTGCAAAAATCCTAACTTCCTCAGATCATATCTACGAAAATATAGTGACCAAGATCTAAAATTCGTACACGAGGTCACCAATATTTTGGCTCTACATGGTTGCAATTTCAGCTTTTGAATCTTAGTATAAAAAATTTTATGATGAAAATTACGAGATGACCTGTTTGAAGAAGTGAAACCATATAATCCAAAGCTCTCATACCAAATGTTATGCAATCAGCTCACAAAATAGAAGAAAATATAGATCAACGGCTTAAAAATTAACCTATTTGAGGGGGAAACCTCCTTTACATTACATATATGAAAAATTATTGGATGATACAAATTACAATACCTCATTTCTATATATAGGAGTCTAAGGGGTCACAATATAATCAAAGCCTAGATAACAATAATAATGTAAGGGCACAACGATAACAATAGTGGGATTATATGGGGCACAAAAATAATAATATGGGTACTACATGGGCACAACAATAAAAATAAGGGGGGTATACTAACAATAAAAATAAGGGTATACACTAGTATTATAGGGACCTACCATTATCTATTTGTAACTCCTTCGACACTAATGCAACATTATAACTTATTTAATGGTAAATATTACTAATATGTCTTCCAGGTTATGTGAATATTATGTATTGTAAATGCTTGGGAACTTCCCATCTTCTATAATTGTTTCTCCCCTTTCAATTCTTGGTTGGATAGGCTTTTAATGTATTTATTCATGCTAGTGACGTAATAGTCGATTAGGACCACCCCTTTGGTGGTTCTAATGGTGAACTTGTCAATCGATTCATCATCTACACTTGAAATTTGTTCAATATTTGTAACCACACTTGTACAAGTGTTAGGTCCCTCTAATACTAGTGTAGCCCCAATATTTTTATTGTTGTGCCCATGTAGTCCCCATATTGTTATTATTGTGCCCCATAGAATCCCAATATTGTTATTGTTGTGCCCTTACATTATTATTAGTATGTAGGCTCTGATTATGTTGTGACCCCTTAAACTCTTATATATAGAAAGGAGGTATTGTCATTTGTATCATCCAATAATTGTTTAGTTATGTAATTTAAAGGATTTTTCCCCCTTGCCGGAGGTTATTTCTCAAGTTTTTGATCTATCTTTTCCCTATTTTGAGCTGGTTGCATAACATTTGGTATCAGAGCTTTGGATTCTAGGGTTTCTCTTATTCAAACATGTCATATTGGAATTTTCGTTATAAATTTATTTCTACAAATATTAAAAGCTGAAATTTTTATGGCATGGAGTTGAAATATTTACGAACCTCGTGTACGATTTTCAGATCTTTGATAGCTTTATTTTCATAGATATGATCCAAGGAATTTAGGGTTTTTGTAGGCTCCACAATTTCATCTCAAACAAGTGACCAAGGGAAAATCGTCATAACTTCGATTTTATGCATCAGATTTGAATTATTTAAAAAGTGATTGAACCTTCACTAACTCTAGTTTTTCCTATAGGAATTTCAAGGGAGAATGTTGAAACAATGACACGTTGAATCCTATATAACTTCACTCTACTAAACTAGTCCATAATCAGAGGATCGTGGGAGATTTGGCATAACTTTATATTGAAGAATACAATATTGGTCTTACTTGTGGAATTGGAAACAAGATTCATAGGGATACAATAGGACCAAAATTCAAACCTTGCAGATCCGAAATTTCAAAGTTACAACCATTTCAAGATCGAGCTCCTAAAAGAAAGAAAAATATGTGTATGTTTTTAAAATTGTATAACTTTTTTTTGAAAAATCAGTTTGAAGTGATTCATAGGGCATATTGAAGCATATATATTAGTATTGGTTTCTAAAATATCTCCCAAAAAAAATAATTCCACACCCATTAAGCCCTTAGAAAACTCTACTATGACGCATGAAGAGGAAGAAATGCAACATGCTATATTAAAATTACAGGACCAAGTGCAAAAAAAATTGCACTCACAAAGAGAAACAAAAGATGACATGGATGGTTTAAAAGAAGACATGGAATATAATATGGATGATTTGAAAGCAAAGATGGAAGGTTTTAAGGAAGTTTTGACAAAGCTGTTGCAAGAATGGCTTCCCAGTGGTGACAAGGTAATCCATGAAAATCATGATGAGGAAAAAATGAATATGAATTGTGATTTTAGAAAATCCAATGTTGGGTTTAAGAACCACCACATTCCAAAGATCGATATGAGGAATTTTTATTGTAAGGATACGGTAACATGGATACTATAAATGAATCAATATTTTGATCTCCATTATGTGCAACACTCACAAAAGGTATGCATTGCAACTTTATATTTAGAACCCAATCAGTTCATATGGTATCAATGGATTTGTTCTCGTAAAACACCTCCTTAGAAAATTGTGATAGTATTTTTTGATGATATACTAATATACATCAAGTCTTGGAAGGGTCATGTTTAACATCTTGACAGGGTGCTCAAACTATTGGAGGAGAAACAATTATATGCAAAAACCTCCAAATGTTTCTCTGGAGTACAAAAGGTGGAATATTTGGGTCATATTATATCTCATGAGGCTGTTAAGGTAGACCCTAAAAAATCTAAAGCCATTAAGGAATGGAAAACACCCACAACCATAAAGCATATTCGAGGATTTCTCAGGTTGACAATGTATTATCACAAGTTTGTTAAGAATTATGGGAGAATAGTGGAACCTCTAACATGATTACTGAAGAAAGATGCATTTTCTTGGACTCCAGAAACAGTTAAGGCCTTTGAATGTATTAAAGAGGAATTGGGCTAAGCACCAGTCTTAGTTATGCCATAATTCACAAAAGCCTTTATTATGGAATGTGATGCCTCAGGAAATGGAATTTATATGGTTTAAATTCAAGAAGGAAGACCCATTGATTTTGAAAGTCGTACAATCAAAGGAAAGTATTTATACAAACCTATTTATAAGGAAATGTTGGAAGTACTACATGCACTAAAGCAATGACGACCTTACCTAATGGGAAGACACTTCAAGTTAAAAATAAATCATGATAGTATCAAATACTTTTTGGAACAAATATGATCTTCAGAAGAGCAACAAAAATGGGTCACAAATATGTTGGGTTATGAATTTGAAATCATCTACAAAAAAGGGAAGCAAATTTTTGTTGCAGATGCACTCTCAAGAAAGGATGAGGATGTGGAAGCATTGATTTGTTCCATTTCTATTATCCAACCTGACTGGATAACTGAAGCAAGCGATGAATGGAAGAATGATGAAGAGTCATGGACACTCATTCAAAATTTGGAGCAAGATCACAATACATTTGATACATTTAGTTGGAAAAAAAGATTCATTATGGTACAAAGATCACTTGTATCTTTGTAAGAATTCCCAACTAAAAAAAAATATTTATTTTGGAATTGCACACC